>CM061039.1:12500-37500 GCA_030763125.1 Hippophae gyantsensis | reverse complement strand
TTTAAAATTTAAAATTTAAAATTTAAAATTTAAAATTTAAAATTTAAAATTTAAAATTTAAAATTTAAATTTAAAATTTTAAAATTTAAAATTTAAAATTTAAAATTTAAAATTTAAAATTTAAAATTAAAAATTTAAGGTTAAAATTTAAAATTTAAAATTTAAAATTTAAAATTTAAAATTTAAAATTTCAAATTTAAAAATTTAAAATTTAAAATTTAAATTTAAAATTTAAATTTAAAATTTAAAATTTAAAATTTAAAATTTAAAATTTAAAATTTAAAATTTAAAATTTAAAATTTAAAATTTAAAATTTAAAATTTAAATTCAAATTTAAAATTTAAAATTTAAAATTTAAAATTTAAAATTTAAAATTTAAAATTTAAAATTTAAAATTCAAAATTTAAAATTTAAAATTTAAAATTTAAAATTTAAAATTTAAAATTTTAAAATTTAAAATTTAAAATTTAAAATTTAAAATTTAAAATTTAAAATTTAAAATTTAAAATTTAAAATTTAAAATTTAAAATTTAAAATTTAAAATTTAAAATTTTAAAATTTAAAATTTAAAATTTAAAATTTAAAATTTAAAATTTAAAATTTAAAATTTAAAATTTAAAATTTAAAATTTAAAATTTAAAATTTAAAATTTAAAATTTAAAATTTAAAATTTAAAATTAAAATTTAAAATTTAAAATTTAAAATTTAAAATTTAAAATTTAAAATTTAAAATTTAAAATTTAAAATTTAAAATTTAGAAATTTAAAATTTAAAATTTAAAATTTAAAATTTAAATTTAAGAATTTAAAATTTAAATTCCGTTAAAATTTAAAATTTAAAATTTAAAATTTAAAATTAAAATTCAAAATTTAAAATTTAAAATTTAAATTTAAAATTAAAATTAAAATTTAAAATTTAAAATTTAAAAATTTAAAATTTAAATTTAAAATTAAAATTAAATTTAAAATTTAAAATTTAAAATTTAAAATTTAAAATTTAAATTCAAATTTAAAATTTAAATTTTAAAATTTAAAATTTAAAATTAAAATAAAAATTTTAAATTTAAAATTTAAAATTTAAAATTTAAAATTTAAAATTTAAAATTTAAAATTTAAAATTTAAAATTTAAAATTTAAAATTTAAAATTTAAAATTTAAAATTTAAAATTCCGGAATTTAAAATTTAAAATTTAAAATTTAAAATTTAAAATTTAAAATTTAAAATTTAAAATTTAAAATTTAAAATTTAAAATTTAAAATTTAAAATTTAAAATTTAAAATTTAAAATTTAAAATTTAAAATTTAAAATTTAAAATTTAAATTTAAAATTTAAAATTTAAAATTTAAAATTTAAAATTTAAAATTTAAAATTTAAAATTTAAAATTTAAAATTTAAAATTTAAAATTTAAAATTTAAAATTTAAAATTTAAAATTTAAAATTTAAAATTTAAAATTTAAAATTTAAATTTAAAATTTAAAATTTAAAATTTAAAATTTAAAATTTAAAATTTAAAATTTAAAATTTAAAATTTAAAATTTAAAATTTAAAATTTAAAATTTAAAATTTAAAATTTAAAATTTAAAATTTAAAATTTAAAATTTAAAATTTAAAATTTAAAATTTAAAATTTAAAATTTAAAATTTAAAATTTAAAATTTAAAATTTAAAATTTAAAATTTAAAATTTAAAATTTAAAATTTAAAATTTAAAATTTAAAATTTAAAATTTAAAATTTAAAATTTAAAATTTAAATTCGGGAAGGTTAAATTTAAAATTTAAAGTTTAAATTCCGGAATTAAATTCGAAAATTTGAAATTTAAAATTTAAAATTCAAATTTAAAATTCGATTTAAAATTTAAAATTCCGGAATTTAAAATTTAAAATTTAAATTAAAATTCAAAATTTAAAATTTAAAATTTAAAGTTTAAGATTTAAAATTCCGATTTAAATTTAAAATTTAAAATTCAAATTCGCGTTAAAATTTAAAATTTAAAATTTAAATTTAAAATTTAAAATTTAAAATTTCAAAGAATTTAAAATTTCAAAATTCAAAATTTACCGGAATTTAAAAGTTTAAAATTTAAATTCAAAATTTAGGAATTTAAAATTTAAAATTTAAAATTTAAAATTTAAAATTTAAAATTTAAAATTTAAAATTTGATTTAAAATTTAAAATTTAAAATTTAAAATTTAAAATTTAAAATTTAAAATTTAAAATTTAAAATTTAAAATTTAAAATTTAAAATTTAAAATTTAAAATTTAAAATTTAAAATTTAAAATTTAAAATTTAAAATTTAAAATTTAAAATTTAAAATTTAAAATTTAAAATTTAAAATTTAAAATTTAAAATTTAAAATTTAAAATTTAAAATTTAAAATTTAAAATTTAAAATTTAAAATTTAAAATTTAAAATTTAAAAATTTAAAATTTAAAATTTAAAATTTAAAATTTAAAATTTAAAATTTAAAATTTAAAATTTAAAATTTAAAATTTAAAATTTAAAATTTAAAATTTAAAATTTAAAATTTAAAATTTAAAATTTAAAATTTAAAATTTAAAATTTAAAATTTAAAATTTAAAATTTAAAATTTAAAATTTAAAATTTAAAATTTAAAATTTAAAATTTAAAATTTAAAATTTAAAATTTAAAATTTAAAATTTAAAATTTAAAATTTAAAATTTAAAATTTAAAATTTAAAATTTAAAATTTAAAATTTAAATTTAAAATTTAAAATTTAAAATTTAAAATTTAAAATTTAAAATTTAAAATTTAAAATTTAAAATTTAAAATTTAAAATTTAAAATTTAAAATTTAAAATTTAAAATTTAAATTTAAAATTTAAAATTTAAAATTTAAAATTTAAAATTTAAAATTTAAATTTAAAATTTAAATTTAAAATTTAAAATTTAAAATTTAAAATTTAAAATTTAAATTTAAAATTTAAAATTTAAAATTTAAAATTTAAAATTTAAAATTTAAAATTTAAAATTTAAAATTTAAAATTTAAAATTTAAAATTTAAAATTTAAAATTTAAAAATTTAAAATTTAAAATTTAAAATTTAAAATTTAAAATTTAAAATTTAAAATTTAAAATTTAAAATTTAAAATTTAAAATTTAAAATTTAAAATTTAAAATTTAAAATTTAAAATTTAAAATTTAAAATTTAAAATTTAAAATTTAAAATTTAAAATTTAAAATTTAAAATTTAAAATTTAAAATTTAAAATTTAAATTTAAAATTTAAAATTTAAAATTTAAAATTTAAAATTTAAAATTTAAAATTTAAAATTTAAAATTTAAAATTTAAAATTTAAAATTTAAAATTTAAAATTTAAAATTTAAAATTTAAAATTTAAAATTTAAAATTTAAAATTTAAAATTTAAAATTTAAAATTTAAAATTTAAAATTTAAATTTAAAATTTAAAATTTAAAATTTAAAATTTAAAATTTAAAATTTAAAATTTAAATTTAAAATTTAAAATTTAAAATTTAAAATTTAAAATTTAAAATTTAAAATTTAAAATTTAAAATTTAAAATTTAAAATTTAAAATTTAAAATTTAAAATTTAAAATTTAAAATTTAAAATTTAAAATTTAAAATTTAAAATTTAAAATTTAAAATTTAAAATTTAAAATTTAAAATTTAAAAATTTAAAAATTTAAAATTTAAAATTTAAATTTAAAATTTAAAATTTAAAATTTAAATTAAAATTTAAAATTTAAATTTAAAATTTAAAATTTAAAATTTAAAATTTAAAATTTAAAATTTAAAATTTAAAATTTAAAATTTAAAATTTAAAATTTAAAATTTAAAATTTAAAATTTAAAATTTAAAAATTAGAATTTAGGAATTTATTTAAATTTAAGGTTTAAAATTTAAAATTTAAAAATTTACAAAATTTAAATTTAAATTTAAAATTTAAAATTTAAAATTTAAAATTTAAAATTTAAAATTTAAAATTTAAAATTTAAAATTTTAAAAATTTAAAATTTAAATTTAAAATTTAAAATTTAAAATTTAAATTAAATTTAAAATTTAAAATTTAAAATTTAAAATTTAAAATTTAAAATTTAAAATTTAAAATTTAAAATTTAAAATTTAAATTTAAAATTTAAAATTTAAAATTTAAAATTTAAAATTTAAATTTAAATTTAAAATTTAAAATTTAAAATTTAAAATTTAAATTTAAAATTGAAATTTAAAATTTAAAATTTAAAATTTAAAATTTAAAATTTAAAAATTTAAAATTTAAAATTTAAAAATTTAAAATTTAATTTAAAATTTAAATTTAAATTTAAAATTTAAATTTAAAATTTAAAATTGAAAATTTAAAATTTAAAATTTAAAATTTAAAATTTAAGAATTTAAAATTTAAAATTTAAAATTTAAAATTTAAAATTTAAAATTTAAAATTTAAAATTTAAAATTTAAAATTTAAAATTTAAAATTTAAAATTTAAAATTTAAAATTTAAAATTTAAAATTCGTAAAATTAAAATTTAAAATTTAAAATTTAAATTTAAATTTAAAATTTAAAATTTAAAATTTAAAATTTAAAATTTAAAATTTAAAATTTAAAATTTAAAATTTAAAATTTAAAATTTAAAATTTAAAATTTAAAATTTAAAATTTAAAATTTAAAATTTAAAATTTAAAATTTAAAATTTAAAATTTAAAATTTAAAATTTAAAATTTAAAATTTAAATTTAAATTTAAAATTTAAAATTTAAAAATTTAAAATTTAAAATTTAAAATTTAAAATTTAAAATTTAAAATTTAAAATTTAAAATTTAAATTCAGTTAAAATTTAAAATTTAAAATTTAAAATTTAAAAATTTAGAATTTAAAGGTTAAAATTTAAGAATTTAAAAATTTAAAATTTAAAAATTCAAAATTTAAATTTAAAATTTAAAATTTAAAATTTAAAAATTTAAAATTTAAAATTTAAAATTTAAAATTTAAAAATTTAAAATTTAAAATTTAAAATTTAAAATTTAAAATTTAAAATTTAAAATTTAAAATTTAGAAATTTTAAAATTTAAAATTTAAAATTAAAATTTAAAATTTAAAATTTAAATTTAAAATTTAAAATTTAAAATTTAAAATTAAAATTTAAAATTTAAAATTTAAAATTTAAATTTAAAATTTAAAATTTAAAATTTAAAATTTAAAATTTAAAATTTAAATTTAAAAATTTAAAATTTAAAATTTAAAATTTAAAATTTAAAATTTAAAATTTAAAATTTAAAATTAAAATTTAAAATTTAAAATTTAAAATTTAAAAAATTTAAAATTAAAATTTAAAATTTAAAAATTTAAATTTAAATTAAATTAAAATTTCAAAAAAATTTAAAATTTAAAATTTAAAATTTAAAATTTAAAATTTAAAATTTAAAATTAAAATTTAAAATAAATTTAAAATTTAAAGTTAAAATTTAAAATTTAAAATTTAAAATTTAAAATTTCAAAATTTAAATTTAAAATTTAAAATTTAAAATTTAAAATTTAAATTTAAAATTTAAAATTCAAATTTAAAATTTAAAATTTAAAATTTAAAATTTAAAATTTAAAATTTAAAATTTAAAATTTAAAATTTAAAATTTAAAATTTAAAATTTAAAATTTAAAATTTAAAATTGTTAAAATTTAAAATTTAAAATTTAAAATTTAAAATTTAAAATTAAAATTAAAATTTAAAATTTAAAATTTAGAATTTAAAATTTAAAATTTAAAATTTAAAATTTAAAATTTAAAATAATTCAATTAAAATTTAAAATTTAAAATTTAAAATTTAAAATTTAAAATTTAAAATTTAAATTAAAATTTAAAATTTAAAATTTAAAATTTAAATTAAATTTAAAATTTCAAAATTTAAAATTAAAATTAAAATTTAAAATTTAAAATTTAAAATTTAAAATTTAAAATTCAAATTAAAATTTAAAATTTAAAATTTAAAATTTAAAATTTAAAATTTAAATTTAAATTAAAATTTAAAATTTAAAATTAAATTAAAATTTAAAATTTAATTTAAATTTTTAAAATTTAAAATTTAAAATTCGTTAAAATTTAAAATTTAAAATTTAAAATTTAAAATTTAAAATTTAAAATTTAAAATTTAATTTAAAATTAAAAATTTAAAATTTAAAATTTAAAATTTAAAATTTAAAATTTAAATTAAAATTTAAAATTTAAAATTTAAAATTTAAAATTTAAAATTTAAAATTTAAAATTTAAAATTTAAAATTTAAAATTTAAAATTTAAAATTTAAAATTTAAAATTTAAAATTTAAAATTTAAAATTTAAAATTTAAAATTTAAAATTTAAAATTTAAAATTTAAAATTTAAAGTTAAAATTTAAAATTTAAAATTTAAAATTTAAAATTTAAAAATTTAAAATTTAAAAATTTAAAATTTAAAATTTAAAATTTAAAATTTAAAATTTAAAATTTAAAATTTAAAATTAATTAAATTTAAAATTCGAATTAAATTTAAAATTTAAAATTTAAAATTCAATTAAAATTTAAAATTTAAAATTTAAAATTTAAAATTTAAAATTTAAAATTTAAAATTAAATTTAAAATTTAAAATTTAAAATTTAAAATTTAAAATTTAAAATTTAAAATTTAAAATTTAAAATTTAAAATTTAAATTAAAATTTAAAATTTAAAATTTAAAATTTAAATTAAAATTTAAATTAAAATTCAAAATTAAAATTAAAATTTAAGTTAAAATTTAAAATTTAAATTTAAAGTTTAAATTTAAAATTCGGAAAATTTAAAATTTAAAATTTAAAATTTAAAATTTAAAATTTAAAATTTAAAATTTAAAATTTAAAATTTAAATTTAAAATTTAAAATTTAAAATTTAAAATTTTAAAATTTAAAATTTAAAATTTAAAATTTAAAATTTAAAAATTTAAAATTTAAATTAAAATTTAAAATTTAAAATTTAAAATTTAAAATTTAAAATTTAAAATTTAAAATTTAAAATTTAAAATTTAAAATTTAAAATTTAAAATTTAAAATTTAAAATTCGATTTAAAATTTAAAATTTAAAATTTAAAATTTAAAATTTAAAATTTAAATTTAGTTTAAAATTTAAAATTTAAAATTTAAAATTTAAAATTTAAAATTTAAAATTTAAAATTTAAAATTTAAAATTTAAAATTTAAAATTTAAATTTAAAATTTAAAATTTAAAATTCAAAATTCAAATTAAAATTTAAAATTTAAAATTTAAAATTTAAAATTTAAAATTGTTAAAATTTAAAATTTAAAATTAAATTAAAATTTAAAATTCCGGGGTTAAAATTCAAAATTTAAAATTAAATTTAAAATTTAAAATTTAAATTTAAATTAAAATTTAAAATTTAAAATTTAAAATTTAAAATTTAAAATTTAAAATTTAAAATTTAAAATTTGGAATTTAAAATTTAAATTTAAATTTAAAATTAAAAATTTAAAATTTAAAATTAAAATTTAAAATTAAATTAAAATTCAAATTTAAAATTTAAAATTTAAAATTTAAAATTTAAAATTCAGAATTAAAATTTAAAATTTAAAATTTAAAATTTAAAATTTAAAATTTAAAATTTAAAATTTAAATTTAAAAATTTAAAATTTAAAATTTAAAATTTAAAATTTAAAATTTAAAATTTAAAATTTAAAATTTAAAATTTAAAATTTAAAATTTAAAATTTAAAATTTAAATTTAAAATTTAAAATTTAAATTTAAAATTTAAAATTTAAAATTTAAATTTAATTTTAAATTTAAAATTTAAAATTAAAATTCCGTTAAAATTTAAATTTAAAATTTAAAATTTAAAATTTAAAATTTAAAGTTTAAAATTTAAAATTTAAAATTTAAAATTTAAAATTTTTAAAATTAAAATTCAAATTTAAATTTAAAATTTAAAATTTAAAATTTAAAATTTAAAATTTAAAGTTTAAAATTTAAATTTAAAATTCCGGAATTTAAAATTTAAAATTTAAAATTTAAAATTTAAAATTTAAAATTTAAAATTTAAAATTTAAATTTAAAATTTAAATTCGGAATTTAAAATT
The DNA here is from genome assembly GCA_030763125.1 of Hippophae gyantsensis. Taxonomy (NCBI): domain Eukaryota; kingdom Viridiplantae; phylum Streptophyta; class Magnoliopsida; order Rosales; family Elaeagnaceae; genus Hippophae; species Hippophae gyantsensis. The sequence goes on along the minus strand of CM061039.1, from coordinate 29,434 downwards.
TAAAATTTAAGGTTAATTTAAAATTTAAGGTTAAAGTTAAAATTTAAAATTTAAATTCGATTTAAAATTTAAAATTCGATTTAAAATTTAAAATTTAAAATTTAAAATTTAAAATTTAAAATTTAAAATTTAAAATTTAAAATTTAAAATTTAAAAATTTAAAATTTAAAATTTAAAATTTAAAATTTAAAATTTAAAATTTAAAATTTAAAATTTAAAATTTAAAATTTAAAATTGGAATTAAAATTTAAAATTAAAAATTTAAATTTAAAATTTAAATTAAAATTTAAAATTTAAAATTTAAAATTTAAAAATTTAAAATTTAAAATTTAAAATTTAAAATTTAAAATTTAAAATTTAAAATTAAAATTTAAAATTAAAATTTAAAATTTAAAATTTAAAATTTAAAATTTAAAATTTAAAAATTTAAAATTTAAAATTTAAAATTTAAAATTTAAAATTTAAATTTAAAATTTTAAAATTTAAAATTAAATTAAAATTTAAAATTTAAAATTTAAAATTTAAATTAAAATTTAAAATTTAAAATTTAAATTTAAAATTTAAAATTTAAAATTTAAAATTTAAAATTTAAAATTTAAAATTTAAAATTAAAATTTAAAATTTAAAATTTAAAATTTAAAATTTAAAATTTAAAATTAAATTAAAATTTAAAATTCAAAATTTAAAATTTAATTTAAAATTTAAAATTTAAAATTTAAAATTAAAATTTAAAATTCAAAATTTAAAATTTAAAATTCAAAATTTAAAATTTAAAATTTAAAATTTAAAATTTAAAATTTAAAATTAATTAAAATTTAAAATTTAAAATTTAAAATTTAAAATTTAAAATTAAATTCAAATTTAAAATTTAAAATTTAAAATTTAAATTGAATTTAAAATTTAAAATTTAAGAATTTAAAATTTAAAATTTAAAATTTAAAATTTAAAATTTAAAATTTAAAATTTAAAATTTAAAATTTAAAATTTAAAATTTCAAAATTTAAAATTTAAAATTTAAAATTTAAAATTTAAAATTTAAAATTTAAAATTTAAAATTTAAAATTTAAAATTAAAATTTAAAATTTAAAATTTAAAATTTAAAATTTAAAATTTAAAATTTAAAATTTAAAATTTAAGAATTTAAAAATTTAAAATTTAAAATTTAAAATTTAAAATTTAAAAATTTAAAATTTAATTTAAAATTTAAAAATTTAAAATTTAAAATTTAAAGATTTAAAATTTAAAATTTAAAATTTCCAAAATTCTAAAATTTAAATTAAAAATTTAAAATTTAAAATTTAAAATTTAAAATTTAAAATTTAAAATTTAAAATTTAAAATTTAAAATTTAAAATTTAAAATTTTAAAATTTAAAATTTAAAATTTAAAATTTAAAAATTTAAAATTTAAAATTTAAAATTTTAAAATTTAAAATTTAAAATTTAAAATTTAAAATTTAAAAATTTAAAATTTAAAATTTAAATTTAAAATTTAAAAATTTAAAATTTAAAATTTAAAATTTAAAATTTAAAATTTAAATTAAAATTTAAAATTTAAAATTTAAAATTTAAAAATTTAAAATTTAAAAATTCGGGGCTAAAATTTAAAATTTAAAATTTAAAATTTAAAATTTAAAATTTAAAATTTAAAATTTAAAATTTAAAATTTAAAATTTAAAATTTAAAATTTAAAAATTTAAAATTTAAAATTTAAAATTTAAAATTTAAAATTTAAAATTTAAAATTTAGGTTTAAAATTTAAAATTTAAAATTTAAAATTTAAAATTTAAAATTTAAAATTTAAAATTTAAAATTTAAAATTTAAAATTTAAAATTTAAAATTTAAAATTTAAAATTTAAAATTTAAAATTTAAAATTTAAAATTTTAAAATTTAAAATTTAAAATTTTAAAATTTAAAATTTAAAATTTAAAATTTAAATTTAAAATTAAAATTTTAAAATTTAAATTAAAATTTAAAATTTAAAATTTAAAATTTAAAAATTTAAAATTTAAAATTAAAATTTAAAAATTTAAAATTTAAAATTTAAAATTTAAAATTTAAAATTTAAAATTTAAAATTTAAATTTAAAAATTTAAAATTTAAAATTTAAAATTTAAAATTTAAAATTTAAAATTTAAAATTTAAAATTTAAAATTTAAAATTTAAAATTTAAAATTTAAAATTTAAAATTTAAAATTTAAAATTTAAAATTTAATTAAATTTAAAATTTAAAATTTAAAATTTAAAATTTAAAATTTAAAATTTAAAATTTAAAATTTAAATTTAAATTTAAATTTAAAATTTAAAATTTAAAATTTAAAGTTTAAAATTTAAAATTTAAAATTTAAAATTTAAAATTTAAAATTTAAAATTTAAAATTTAAAATTTAAAATTTAAAATTTAAAATTTAAAATTTAAAATTTAAAATTTAAATTTAAAATTTAAAAATTTAAAATTTAAAATTTAAAATTTAAAATTTAAAATTTAAAATTTAAAATTTAAAATTTAAAATTTAAAATTTAAAATTTAAAATTTAAAATTTAAAATTTAAAATTTAAAATTCGTTAAAATTTAAAATTTAAAATTTAAAATTTAAAATTTAAAAATTTAAATTTAAAATTTAAATTCAATTTAAAATTTAAAATTTAAAATTTAAAATTTAAAATTTAAAATTTAAAATTTAAAATTTAAAAATTTAAAATTTAAAATTTAAAATTTAAAATTTAAAATTTAAAATTTAAAATTTAAAATTTAAAATTTAAAATTTAAAATTTAAAATTTAAAATTTAAAATTTAAAATTTAAAATTTAAAATTTAAAATTTAAAATTTAAGAATTTAAAATTTAAAATTTAAAATTTAAATTTAAAATTTAAAATTTAAAATTTAAAATTTAAAATTTAAAATTTAAAATTTAAAGTTAAAATTTAAAATTTAAAATTTAAAATTTAAAATTTAAAATTTAAAATTTAAAATTTAAAATTTAAAATTTAAAATTTAAAATTTAAAATTTAAAATTTAAAATTTAAAATTTAAAATTTAAAATTTAAAATTTTAAATTTAAAATTTAAAATTTAAAATTTAAAATTTAAAATTTAAAGTCAAATTTAAAATTTAAAATTTAAAATTTAAATTTAAAATTTAAATTGATTTAAATTTAAAATTCAAATTAAAATTTAAAAATTTAAAATTTAAAAATTAAAATTCCAAAATTTAAAATTTAAAATTTAAAATTTAAAATTTAAAATTTAAAATTTAAAATTTAAAATTCCAATTTAAAATTTAAATTTAAAATTTAAAATTTAAAATTTAAAATTTAAAATTTAAAATTTAAAATTTAAAATTTAAAATTTAAAATTTAAAATTTAAAATTAAAATTTAAAATTTAAAATTTAAAATTTAAAATTCCGGAATTCAAAATTTAAAATTTAAAATTTAAAATTTAAAATTTAAAATTTAAAATTTAAAATTTAAAATTTAAATTTAAAATTTAAATTTAAAATTTAAAATTTAAAATTCCGATTAAAATTTAAAATTAATTAAAATTCAAAATTTAAATTAAAATTTAAAATTTAAAATTTAAAATTTAAAATTAAGATTAAAATTCCGGGAATTAAAATTTAAAATTTAAAATTTAAAATTTAAAATTTAAAATTTAAAATTTAAAATTTAAAATTTAAAATTTAAAATTTAAAATTTAAAATTTAAAATTTAAAATTTAAAATTTAAAATTAAATTTAAAATTTAAAATTTAAAATTTAAAATTTAAATTTAAATTCGTTAAATTTAAAATTTAAAATTAAAATTTAAATTTAAAATTTAAAATTTAAAATTAAAATTTAAAAATTGTTAAAATTTAAAATTTAAAATTTAAAATTTAAAATTTAAAATTCAAATTTAAAATTCAAAATTTAAAATTTAAAATTTAAAATTTAAAATTTAAAATTTAAATTAAATTTAAAATTAAATTTAAAAATTTAAATTTGATTTAAAAATTTAAAATTTAAAATTTAAAATTTAAAATTTAAAATTTAAAATTTAAAATTTAAAGTTTAAAATTTAAAATTTAAAATTTAAAATTTAAAATTTAAGAATTTAAAATTCAAAATTCGGGGTAAAATTTAAAATTTAAAATTCAGTTAAATTTAAAATTTAAATTTTAAAATTTAAAATTTAAAATTTAAAATTTAAAATTTAAAATTTAAAATTTAAAATTTAAAAATTTAAAATTTAAAAATTTAAAATTTAAAATTTAAAATTTAAAATTTAAAATTTAAAAATTTAAAATTTCGGTTAAAAATTTAAAATTTAAAATTTAAAATTTAAAATTTAAAATTTCAAAATTTAAAATTTAAAATTTAAAATTTAAAATTTAAAATTTAAAATTTAAAATTTAAAAATTTAAAATTTAAATTTAAAATTTAAAATTTCAAAATTTAAAATTTAAAATTTAAAATTTAAAATTTAAAATTTAAAATTTAAATTTAAAATTTAAAATTTAAAATTTAAAATTTAAAATTTAAAATTTAAAAAATTTAAAATTTAAAATTTAAAATTTAAAATTGTTAAAAATTTAAAATTTAAAATTTAAAATTTAAAATTTAAAATTTAAAATTTTAAAATTTAAAATTTAAAATTTAAAATTTAAAATTTAAAATTTAAAAATTTAAAATTTAAAATTTAAAATTTGGAATTAAAATTTAAAATTTAAAATTTAAAATTTCAAAATTTAAAATTTAAAATTTAAAATTTAAAATTTAAAATTTAAAATTTAAAATTTAAAATTTAAAATTTAAAATTTAAAATTTAAAATTTAAAATTTAAAATTTAAAATTTAAAATTAAAATTTAAAATTTAAAATTTAAAAATTTAAAGTTTAAAATTTAAAATTTAAAATTTAAAATTTAAAATTGTTAAAATTTAAAATTTAAAATTTAAAATTTAAAAATTTAAAATTTAAAAATTTAAAATTTAGAAATTTAAAATTTAAATTTAAAATTTAAAATTTAAAATTTAAAATTTAAAATTTAAAATTTTTAAAATTTAAAATTCTTTAAATTTTAAAATTTAAAATTTTAAAATTTAAAATTTAAAATTTAAAATTTAAAATTTAAAATTTAAAATTTAAAATTTAAAATTTAAATTAAATTTAAAATTTAAAATTTAAAATTTAAAATTTAAATTTAAAATTTAAAATTTAAAATTTAAAATTTAAAATTTAAATTTTAAAATTTAAAATTTAAAATTTAAAATTTAAAATTTAAAATTTAAAATTTAAAATTTAAAATTTAAAATTTAAAATTTAAAATTTAAAATTTAAAATTTAAAATTTAAAATTTAAAATTTAAAATTTAAAATTTCAAAATTTAAAATTTAAAATTTAAAATTTAAAATTTAAAATTTAAAATTTAAAATTTAAAATTTAAATTTAAAAATTTAAAATTTAAAATTTAAAATTTAAAATTTAAAATTTAAAATTTAAAATTTAAAATTTTAAAATTTAAATTTAAAATTAAAAATTTAAAATTTAAAATTTAAAATTTAAAATTTAAAATTTAAAATTTGAAAATTTTAAAATCAAGTTAAAATTTAAAATTTTAGTTTAGGGTTTAGGAGTTTAGGGTTTAGAGGTTTAGGAGTTTTTTTGAGTTTAGGGTTTAGGTTTAGGGTTTAGGGTTTAAAATTTAGGTTTGAGTTTAAAATTTAGGGATTTAAATTTAGGAAATTTAAAATTTAAAATTTAAAATTTAAAATTTAAAATTTAAAATTTAAAATTTAAAATTTAAAATTTAAAATTTAAAATTTAAAATTTAAAATTTAAAATTTAAAATTTAAAATTTAAAATTTTAAATTTAAAATTTTAAAATTTAAAATTTAAAATTTAAAATTTAAAATTTAAAATTTAAAATTTAAATTAAAATTTAAAATTTAAAATTTAAAATTTAAAATTTAAAATTTAAAATTTAAAATTTAAAATTTAAAATTTAAAATTTAAAATTTAAAATTTAAAATTTAAAAATTTAAAATTTAAAATTTAAAATTTAAAATTTAAAATTTAAAATTTAAAATTTAAAAATTTAAAATTTAAGAAAATTTAAAATTTAAATTTAAATTTAAAATTTAAAATTTAAAATTTAAAATTTAAAATTTAAAATTTAAAATTTAAGAATTTTAAAATTTAAAATTTAAAATTTAAAATTTAAAAATTTAAAATTTAAAATTTAAAATTTAAAATTTAAAATTTAAAATTTAAAATTTAAAATTTAAAATTTAAAATTTAAAATTTAAAATTTAAAATTTAAAATTTAAAATTTAAAATTTAAAATTTAAAATTTAAAAATTTAAAATTTAAAATTTAAAATTTAAAATTAAATTAAAATTTAAAATTTAAAATTTAAAATTTAAAATTTAAAATTTAAAAATTTAAAATTTAAAATTTAAAATTTAAAATTTAAAATTTAAAATTTAAAATTTAAAATTTAAAATTTAAAATTTAAAATTTAAAATTTCAAAATTTAAAATTTAAAATTTAAAATTTAAAAATTTAAAATTTAAAATTTAAAATTTAAAATTTAAAATTTAAAATTAAAATTTAAATTTTAAAATTTAAAATTTAAAATTTAGGCTCAAGAATTTAAAATTTAAAATTTAAAATTTAAAAATTTAAATTTAAATTTAAAATTTAAAATTTAAAATTTAAAATTTAAAATTTAAAATTTAAAATTTAAAATTTAAAATTTAAAATTTAAAATTTAAAATTTAATTTTAAAATTTAAAATTTAAAATTTTAAAATTTAAAATTTAAAATTTAAAATTTAAAATTTAAATTTAAAATTTAAAATTTAAAATTTAAAATTTAAAATTTAAAATTTAAAATTTAAAATTTAAAATTTAAAATTTAAAATTTAGGGTTTAAAATTTAAAGGTTTAGGGTTTAAAATTTAAAGGTTTAGGGTTTAGGGTTTAGATTTAAAATTTAATTTAAAATTTATTTGAATTTAGGGTTTAAGAGTTTAAAATTTAAATTTAATTAATTTAAGGTTTAGGGATTTAAAATTTAAATTTAAATTTGAGGTTTATTTAAAATTTAGGGTTGGGTTTAGGGTTAATTTAAAGTTTAAAATTTAAAATTTAAAATTTAAAATTTAAAATTTAAATTAAAATTTAAAATTTAAAATTTAAAATTTACATTAAATTTAAAATTTTAAGGTTTAAATTTAAAATTTAAAATTTAAATTTATTTAAAATTTAATTTAAAGTTTAAATTTAAAATTTAGAAATTTAAATTTAAAATTTAAAATTTAAAATTTAAAATTTAAAATTTAAAATTTAAAATTTAAAGTTTAAAATTTAAAATTTAAAATTTAAAATTTAAAATTTAAAATTTAAAATTTAAAATTTAAAATTTAAAATTTAAAATTTAAAATTTAAAATTTAAAATTTAAATTTAAAATTTAAAATTTAAAGTTGGAATTTAAAATTTAATTCCAAAATTTAAAATTTAAAATTTAAAATTTAAAATTTAAAATTTAAAATTTAAAATTTAAAATTTAAAATTTAAAATTTAAAATTTAAAATTTAAAATTTAAAATTTAAAATTTAAAATTTAAAATTTAAAAATTTAAAATTTAAAATTTAAAATTTAAATTTAAAATTTAAAATTTAAAATTTAAAATTTAAAATTTAAAATTTAAAATTTAAAATTTAAAATTTACAAAATTTAAAATTTAAAATTTAAAATTTAAAATTTAAAATTTAAAATTTAAAATTTAAAATTTAAAATTTAAAATTTAAAAATTTAAAATTTAAAATTTAAAAATTTAAAATTTAAAATTTAAAATTTAAAATTTAAAATTTAAAATTTAAAATTTTAAAATTTAAAATTTAAAATTTTAAAATTTAAAATTTAAAATTTAAAATTTTAAAAATTTAAAATTTAAAATTTAAAATTTAAAATTTAAAATTTAAAATTTAAATTTAAATTTTAAATTTAAAATTTAAAATTTAAAATTTAAAATTTAAAATTTAAATTTAAAATTTAAAATTTAAAAATTTAAAATTTAAAATTTAAAATTTAAAATTTAAAATTTAAAATTTAAAATTTTAAATTTAAAATTTAAAATTTAAAATTTAAAATTTAAAATTTAAAATTTAATTTAGAATTTAAAATTTAAAATTTAAAATTTAAATTTAAAATTTAAAATTTAAAATTTAAAATTTAAATTTTAAAATTTAAATTTAAAATTTAAAATTTAAAATTTAAAATTTAAAATTTAAAATTTTAAAATTTAAAATTTAAAATTTAAAATTTAAAATTTAAAATTTCAAAATTTAAAATTTAAAATTTAAAATTAAATTTAAAATTTAGAATTTAAAATTTAAAATTTAAAATTTAAAATTTAAAATTTAAAATTTAAAATTTAAAATTTTAAAATTTAAAATTTAAATTAAAATTTAAAATTTAAAATTTAAAATTTAAAATTTAAAATTTTAAAATTTTAAAATTTAAAATTTAAAATTTAAAATTTAAAATTTAAAATTTAAAATTTAAAATTTAAAATTTAAAAATTTAAAATTTAAATTTAAAATTTAAAATTTAAAATTTAAAATTTAAAATTTAAAATTTAAAATTTAAAATTTAAAATTTAAAATTTAAAATTTAAAATTTAAAATTTAAAATTTAAAAATTTAAAATTTAAAATTTAAAATTTAAAATTTAAATTTAAATTTAAAATTTAAAATTTAAATTTAAAATTTAAAATTTAAAATTTAAAATTTAAATTTAAAATTTAAAATTTAAAATTTAAAATTTAAAATTTAAATTTAAAATTTAAAATTTAAAATTCGGTTAAATTTAAAATTCCGGGGTGATTAAAATTTAAAATTTAAAATTTAAAATTTAAAATTTAAAATTCAGAAGTTAAAGTTTAAAATTTAAAATTTAAAATTGGTTAAAATTTAAAATTTAAAATTTAAATTTAAATTAAAATTTAAAATTCCGGGAATTAAAATTTAAAATTTAAAATTTAAATTTAAAATTTAAAATTAAAATTTAAAATTTAAAATTTAAAATTCGTTAAAATTAAATTAAAATTAAAATTTAAAATTTAAAATTTAGAGATTTAAATTCTAGGAATTAAAATTTAAATTCCGGGAATTTAATTAAGGGTTCAGGAATTAAAATTTAAAATTTAAAATTCCGGAATTCGTTAAAATTTAAAATTTAATTCAATTTAAAATTTGAAAATTCAAAATTTAAAATTTAAAATTCTAAATTTAAAAATTCCAGTTAAAATTTAAAATTTAGGGTTTAAAATTTAAAATTCGGGTTAAAATTTAGAAATTTAAATTCGATTTAAAATTTAAAATTTAAAAATTTAAAATTTAAAATTTAAAATTTAAAATTTAAATTAAATTTAAAATTTTAAAATTTAAAATTTAAAATTTAAATTTAAAATTTAAATTCATTTAAAATTTAAATTTAAATTTAAAATTTAAAATTTAAATTTAAAATTTAAAATTTAAAATTTAAAATTTAAAATTTAAAATTTAAAATTTAAAATTTAAAATTTTAAAATTTAAAATTTAAAATTTAAAATTTAAAATTTAAAATTTAAATTTAAAATTTAAAATTTAAAATTTAAAATTTAAAATTTAAAATTTAAAATTTAAATTTAAAATTTAAAATTTAAAATTTAAAATTTAAAATTTAAAATTTAAAATTTTAAAATTTAAAATTTAAAATTTAAAATTTAAAATTTAGGAATTTAAAATTTAAAATTTAAAATTTAAAATTTAAAATTTAAAATTTTAAAATTTAAAATTTAAAATTTAAAATTTAAAATTTAAAAATTTAAAATTTAAAATTTAAAATTTAAAATTTAAAATTTAAAATTTAAAATTTAAAATTTAAATTTAAAATTTAAAATTTAAAATTTAAAATTTAAAATTTAAAATTTAAAATTTAAAATTTAAAATTTAAAATTTAAAATTTAAAATTTAAATTTAAAATTTAAAATTTAAAATTTAAAATTTAAAATTTAAATTTTAAAATTTAAAATTTAAAAATTTAAAATTTAAATTTAAAATTTAAAATTTAAAATTTAAAATTTAAAATTTAAAATTTAAAATTTAAAATTTAAAATTTAAAATTTAAAATTTAAAATTTAAAATTTAAAATTTAAATTTTAAAATTTAAAATTTAAAATTTAAGTTTAAAATTTAAAATTTAAATTTAAAATTTAAAATTTAAAATTTAAATTTAAAATTTAAAAATTTAAAATTTAAAATTTAAAATTTAAAATTTAAATTAAAATTTAAAATTTAAAATTTAAAATTTAAAATTTAAAATTTAAAATTTAAAATTTAAAATTTAAAATTTAAAATTTAAATTTAAAATTTAAAATTTAAAATTTAAATTTAATTTAAAATTTAAAATTTAAAATTTAAAATTTAAATTATTTAAAATTTAAAATTTAAAATTTAAAATTTAAAATTTAAAATTTAAAATTTAAAATTTAAAATTTAAAATTTAAAATTTAAAATTTAAAATTTAAAATTTAAAATTTAAAATTTAAAATTTAAAATTTAAAATTTAAATTTAAAATTTAAAATTTAAAATTTAAAATTTAAAATTTAAATTTCAAAATTTAAAATTTAAAATTTAAAATTTAAAATTTAAAATTTAAAATTTAAAATTTAAAATTTTAAAATTTAAAATTTAAAATTTAAAATTTAGAAATTTAAAATTTAAAATTTAAAATTTAAAATTTAAAATTTAAAATTTAAAATTTAAAATTTAAAATTTAAAATTTAAAATTTAAAAATTTAAAATTTAAAATTTAAAATTTAAAATTTAAAATTTAAAATTTAAAATTTAAAATTTAAAATTTAAAATTTAAAATTTAAAATTTAAAATTTAAAATTTAAAATTTAAAATTTAAAATTTAAAATTTAAAATTTAAAATTTAAAATTTAAAATTTAAAATTTAAAATTTAAAATTTAAAATTTAAAATTTAAAATTTAAAATTTAAAATTTAAAATTTAAAATTTAAAATTTAAAATTTAAAATTTAAAATTTAAATTTTAAAATTTAAAATTTAAAATTTAAAATTTAGAATTTAAAATTTAAATTTAAAATTTAAAATTTAAAATTTAAAATTTAAAATTTAAAATTTAAAATTTAAAATTTTAAAATTTAAAATTTAAAATTTAAAATTTAAAATTTAAAATTTAAAGTTTAAAATTTAAAATTTTAAAATTTAGTTAAAATTTAAAATTTAAAATTTAAAAGTTTAAAATTTGAATTTAAGGAATTTAAAATTTAAAATTTAAAATTTAAAATTTAAAATTTAAAATTTAAAATTTAAAATTTAAAATTTAAAATTAGGAATTCCGGGAATTTAAAATTTAAAATTTAAAATTTAAAATTTAAAATTTAAAATTTAAAATTTAAAAATTTAAAATTTAAAATTTAAAATTTAAAATTTAAAATTTAAAATTTAAAATTTAAAATTATTAAAATTTAAAATTTAAAATTTAAAATTTAAAATTTAAAATTTAAAATTTAAAATTTAAAATTTAAATTTAAGAATTTAAAATTTAAAAATTTAAAATTTAAAATTTAAAATTTAAAATTTAAAATTTAAAATTTAAAATTTAAAATTTAAAATTTAAAATTTAAAATTTAAAATTTAAAATTTTAAAATTTAAAAGTTTAAAATTTAAAATTTAAATTTAGGTTAGGTTAAAATTTAAAATTTAAAGTTAAAATTTAAAATTAGGTTAAATTCGATTTAAGGAAGATTCAATTTAAAATTTAATTCCAGATTTAAAATTTAAAATTCTAGGGATTTAAGATTTTAGGAATTTAAAATTCGGTTTAGAGTTTAGGAATTTAAAATTCTAATTAAATTCGAATTTAAAATTGGATTTAAAATTCATTAAAATTTAGAAATTAGTTTAAATTTGGAATTTAATTTAAATTCCAAATTTAAATTTAAAATTCAATTTAAAATTTAAATTCGCGTTAAAATTTAAAATTCAGGAATTCGGAATTTAAATTTAAAATTGTTAAAATTTAATTAATTCGATTAAAATTTAAATTTAAAATTTAAAATTTAAATTTAAAATTTAAAATTAAATTTAAAAATTTAAAATTTAAAATTTAAAATTTAAAATTTAAAATTTAAAATTTAAAAATTTAAAACAAAATTTAAAATTTTAAAATTTAAAATTCCAAAAATTTTAAAATTTAAAGTTGTTAAATTTAAATTTAAAATTTAAAATTTAAGTACAATTTAAAATTTAAAATTTAAAATTTAAAATTTAAAATTTAAAATTTAAAATTTAAAATTTAAAATTTAAAATTTTAAAATTTAAAATTTAAAATTTAAAATTTAAAATTTAAAATTTAAAATTTCCAAAATTTAAAATTTAAAATTTAAAATTTAAAATTTAAAATTTAAAATTTAAAAAATTTAAAATTTCTAAAATTTAAAATTTAAAAATTTAAAATTTAAAATTTAAAATTTAAAATTTAAAATTTAAAATTTAAAATTTAAAAATTTAAAAATTTAAAATTTAAAATTTAAAATTCCAAAATTTAAATAAATTTAAAATTTAAAATTTACAAAATTTAAAATTTAAAATTTAAAATTTAAGAAAATTTAAAATTTAGAAATTTAAAATTTAAAATTTAAAATTTAAAATTTAAAATTTAAAATTTAAAATTTAAGGAATTTAAGAATTTTAAATTTAAAAATTTAAAATTTAAAATTTAAAATTTAAAATTTAAAATTCCCGGAATTAGAACAAATTTAAAATTTAAAATTTAAAATTTAAATTCCAATTTAAATTTAAAATTTTAAAAATTTAAAATTTAAGGAATTTAAAATTTCAAAATTAAATTAAAATTTAAAATTTAAAATTTAAAATTCAAAATTTAAAATTTAAAATTTAAAATTTAAAATTTAAAATTTAAAATTTAAAATTTAAAATTTAAAATTTAAAATTTAAAATTTCAAAATTTAAAATTTAAAATTTAAAATTAAAATTTAAAATTTAAAATTTAAAATTTAAAAAATTTAAAATTTACAAAATTTAAAATTTAAAATTTAAAATTTAAAATTTAAGAATTTAAAATTTTAAATTTAGAATTTAAAATTTAAAATTTAAAATTTAAAATTTAAAATTTAAATTTAAAATTTAAAATTCGGGAGGAATTTAAAAATTTAAAATTTAAAGTTAAAATTCGCGATCGTTAAAATTCCGGGAATTTAAAATTTCACGCGGGCTTAAATTCGTTATAAAATTTAAAATTTAAAATTTAAATTTAAGATTTAATTAAATTCAATTCAATTTCCGAAATTCAGTTTAAAATTTAAAATTCGAAAATTCAGAAATTCAAATTTCCAAAAGGGTTTAAAATTTAAAATCGAAATTAATTCAATTTAAATTGAGATTCGAGTTTATTCGGAATTTTAAAAATTTAAAATTTAAAGATTAAAAGTTTAAAGTTTAAAATTTAAAATTTAAAATTTCAAAATTTAAAATTTAAGTTGAAATTTAAAATTTAAAATTTAAAATTAAATTTAAAATTTAAATTTTAAAATTTAAGAAAATTTAAAATTTTAAAATTTAAAATTTAAAATTTAAAAGTCGCATTGAAATTTAAAAAATTTAAAATTTAAAATAGGGTTAAAATTTAAAATTTAAAATTTAAAATTTAAATTTTTAAAATTTAAAATCATTAAAATTTAGGTAAATTTAAAATTTAAAATTTAAGTTAAATTTAAAATTTTAAAATTTAAATTTAAAATTTAAAAGAATTTAAAATTTAAAATTTAAAATTTAAGAATTTAAAATTTAATTTGATTTAAAGTTAAAATTTAAAATTTAAAATTTTAAAAGGGTTTAAAATTTAAAATTTAAAATTTAAAATTTAAAATTTAAAGTCAAGAACAAAATTTAAAATTTAAATTTAAAATTTAGAATTTAAAATTTTAAGGTAAAATTTAAAATTTAAAATTTAAAATTTCAAAATTTAAAATTTAAGATTTAAAATTTAAAATTTAAAATTTAAGGATTTAAAATTCAAAATTTTAGGGATTTAGGGTTTAAGGTTTAAGTCTTCAAGGTTTAGGGTTAGGTTTAGGAGTTTAGGGTTTAGGGTTTAGGAGTTTTGGGAGTTTAGGGTTTAGGGTTTGGGGTTTGAGGTTTAGGGTTTGGGAGTTTTAGGGATTTAGGGTTTAGGGTTTAGGGTTTAGGGATTTAGGAGTTTAGGGTTTAGGGTTTAGGGTTTAGGGTTTAGGGTTTAGGGTTTGAGTTTAGGTTTAGGGTTTAGGGTTTGGGGTTGAGGGTTTAGGGTTTGAGGTTTAGGGTTGAGGGTTTAGGGTTTAGGGTTTGGGGTTTTAGGGTTTGAGGTTTGGGGTTTAGGGTTTAGGGTTTAGGGTTTGGGAGTTTTTGCAAGGTTTAGGGTTTAGGGACTTTGGGAGTTTGGGGTTTGGGGTTTAGGAGTTTAGAGTTTGGGGTTTTAGGGTTTAGGGATTTAGGGTTTAGGGTTTAGGGTTTTAGGGTTTAGGGATTTTAGGGTTTAGGGATTTAGGGTTTAGATTTAGGGACTAGGAGTTTGAGTTTTAGGGATTTAGGGATTTAGGGTTTAGGGTTTAGGGTTTAGGTTTTAAAATTTAGGGATTTAAGGATTTTAGGTTAGGTTGGAATTTGAGGTTTAGGTTGGAGACAAGGTTGAGGGTTTAGGAATTTAATTTAAAATTTAAAATTTAGAATTTAAAATTTAAAATTTAGAGTTAAAATTCAAGGATTTAAAATTCGGGTCAAAGTTAAAGTTCAAGTTAGGAATTTAAGTTAAAGGATTTAAGATTTAGGAAAATTTAGGGTTTAGGGTTTAGGAGTTTAGGGTTTAGGGTTTAGGGATTTAGGGTTTAGGAGTTTAGGGTTTAGGGTTTAGGGTTTAGGGTTAGGGGTTTAGGGTTTAGGAGTTTAGGGTTTAGGGTTTAGGGATTTGGGTTTGAGGTTTGGGGTTTGGGGTTTAGGGTTTAGGGTTTAGGATTTAGAGTTTGGGGTTTAGGGTTTAGGGTTTGAGGTTTAGGGTTTAGGGAGTTTTAGGGTTTAGAGTTTAGGGTTTAGGGTTTGAGGTTTAGGGTTTAGGGTTTAGGGATTTAGGGTTGAGGGTTTGAGTTTAGGGTTTAGGGGTTAGGGATTTAGGGTTTGGGGTTTGAGGTTTAGGAGTTTAGGGTTTAGGGTTTAAGGTTTAGGGTTTGGGAGTTTAGGGTTTGAGGTTTAGGAGTTTGGGGTTGCAGGGTTTAGGGTTTAGGGTTTAGGGTTGGGGTTTAGGGTTTGGAGTTTAGGGTTTGAGGTTTAGGGTTTAGGAGTTTAGGGTTTGAGGTTTAGGGTTTAGGTTAGGGTTTAGGGTTGGGGATTTTGGGAGTTTAGGGTTTGAGGTTTAGAGTTTTAGGGTTTAAGGTTAGGAGTTTTGAGTTTGGATTTAGGGATTTTAGGGTTTGAAGTTAGGAATTTAGGTTAGGGACATAGGGTAGGAAGTTTAAAGGTTAAGGTTGATTCCCAAAAATTTAAAATTTAGGATTTAAAATTTAGGGTTTAGGATTTTAAATTTAAAATTTAAAATTTAAAATTTAAAATTTAAAATTTAAAATTTAAAATTTAAAATTTAAAATTTAAAATTTAAAATTTAAAATTTAAAATTTAAAATTTCAATTTAAAATTTAAAATTTAAAATTTAAAATTTAAAATTTAAAAATTAAAATTTAAAATTTAAAATTTAAAATTTAAAATTTAAAATTTAAAATTTAAAATTTAAAATTTAAAATTTAAATTCCGGAATTAAAAATTTAAAATTTAAAATTTAAAATTTAAAATTTAAAATTGAAAATTTAAAATTTAAAATTTAAAATTTAAATTTAAAATTTTAAATTTAAGTTCAATTTAAAATTTAAAATTTAAAATTTAAAATTTAAAATTCTGGAATTTAAAATTTAAAATTTAGGTTAGGTTAAAGTTTAGGAATTTAGGAATTTAAGGTTTAAGATTTAAAATTTAGGTTAAAGTTAAGATTTAAAATTCAAAATTTCATGATTCGTTAAATTTAAAATTTAAAATTTAAAATTCCGGGATTTAAATTTAAAATTCAAAATTTGAAATTTAAAATTTAAAATTTAAAGTTTAAAAGTTAAAATTGCAAATTCGTTGATTAAAATTTAAAATTTAAAATTTAAAATTCGGAATTAAAATTTAAGATTTAAAATTTAAAATTTAAAATTTAAAATTTAAAATTTAAAGTTTAGGAATTTAAAGTTAAAAGGGTTAAATTAAAATTTAAAATTAAGAACTAAAGTTTTAGGGTTTAGGGTTTAAAAGGTTTAGGTTTAGGGTTTAGGGTTTAGGGTTTAGGAGTTTAGGGTTTGAGGTTTGCAGGGTTAAGGGTTTAGGGATTTGGGTTGGGGTTTAGGAGTTTAGGGATTTAGGGTTTAGGGTTTAAAGGTTTAGGGTTTAAGGGTTTAGGGTTTAAGGGTTTAGGGTTTAGGGTTTAAAGGGTTTGAGGTTTAAAATTTAAAAGGTTTAGGGTTTAAAAGGGTTTAGGTTTAGGGTTTAGGGTTTAGGAGTTTAGGGTTTGAGGTTTAGGGTTTAGGGTTGGAAGGTTTAGGAGTTTAGGGTTTGGGAGTTTGAGGTTTAGGAGTTTGAAAGGGTTTAGGGATTAGGGTTTGGGGATTTGGGTTTAGGGTTTGAGGGTTTGGGGTTTAGGGTTTGGGGTTTGGGAGTTTAGGGTTTAGGGTTTGGGAGTTTAGGGTTTAGGGTTTAGGGTTTAGGGTTTAGGGATTGGGGTTTGAGGTTTAGGGTTTAGGGTTTAGGGTTGGGAGTTTAGGGTTTAGGGTTTAGGGTTTAGGGTTTAGAGTTTGG
>CM061039.1:5000-7500 GCA_030763125.1 Hippophae gyantsensis | reverse complement strand
TTTAAAATTTAGGGTTTAGGAGTTTAAAATTTAGGGTTAAAATTTAAAATTTATTTAAATTTAGGTTTAGGGTTTATTAAATTTAGGGATTTAAAATTTAGGATTTAAATTTAAAATTTAAAATTTAAAATTTAAAATTTAGAATTTAAAATTTAAAATTTAAAATTTAAAATTTAAAATTTAAAATTTAAAATTTAAAATTTAAAATTTAAAATTTAAAATTTAAAATTTAAAATTTAAAATTTAAAATTTAAAATTTAAAATTTAAAATTTAAAATTTAAAATTTAAAATTTAAAATTTAAAATTTAAAATTTAAAATTTAAAATTTAAAATTTAAAATTTAAAATTTAAAATTTAAAATTTAAAATTTAAAATTTAAAATTTAAAATTTAGGAAAATTTAAAATTTAAAATTTAAAATTTAGGAAATTTAAAATTTAAAATTTAAAATTTAAAATTTAAAATTTAAAATTTAAAATTTAAAATTTAAAATTTAAAATTTAAAATTTAAAATTTAAAATTTAAAATTTAAAATTTAAAATTTAAAATTTAAAATTTAATTTAAAATTTAGGGTTTAGGGTTTAGGGTTTAGGGTTTAGGGTTTGAGTTTAGGAGTTTAGGGTTTAGGGTTGGGGTTTTAGAGTTTAGGGTTTAGGGTTTAAAAGGGTTTAGGGTTTAAAATTTAGGTTTAGGAATTTAGGGTTTAAAATTTAAAATTTAGGGTTTAGGGTTTAAAATTTAAAATTTAAAAGGGTTTAAAATTTGAGTTTAGGGTTTAGGTTTAAAATTTAAATTTAAAATTTAAAATTTAAAATTTAGGGTTTGGGGTTTAAAATTTAAAAGGGTTTATTTAAAATTTAAAGGGTTTAAAATTTAGGTTTAGGGTTTAGGGTTTAGGGTTTAGGTTTAGGGTTTAAAAGGGTTTAAAATTTAGGGTTTAGGGTTTAGGGTTTAAAAGGGTTTAGGGTTTAGGTTTAAAATTTAGGGTTTGGGGTTTAAAAGGGTTTAAAAGGGTTTAGGGTTTAGGGTTTGAGGTTTAGGGTTTAGGGTTTAGGTTTAGGGTTTAGGGTTTAGGGTTTGGGGTTTGAGTTTAGGGTTTAAGGTTTAGGGTTTAAATTTAGGTTTAAAATTTAAAATTTGAGTTTAGGTTTAGGGTTTAAAATTTAGGGTTTAGGGTTTAAAATTTAAATTTAGGGTTTGAGTTTAGGGTTTAGAGGTTTAGGGTTTGATTTAAAATTTAGGGTTTAGTTTAGGTTTAGGTTTAGGGATTTAAAATTTAGGAGTTTAAAATTTAAAGGATTTAAAATTTAGGAAATTTGAAAATTTAGGAAATTTAAAATTTAAAATTTAAATTTAGGAAATTTAAAATTTAAAATTTAAAATTTAAAATTTAGAAATTTAAATTTAAAATTTAAAATTTAAAATTTAAATTTAAAATTTAAAATTTAAAATTTAAAATTTAAAATTTAAAATTTAAAATTTAAAATTTAAAATTTAAAAATTTAAAATTTAAAATTTAAAATTTAAAATTTAAAATTTAAATTTAAAATTTAAAATTTAAATTTAAAATTTAGGGTTTAAATTTAAAATTTAAAATTTAAAATTTAAATTTAAAATTTAAAATTTAAATTTAAATTTAAAATTTAGGGTTTAGGTTTAAAATTTAGGAATTTAGGGTTTAAATTTAAAATTTGAGTTTAAATTTAAATTTAGGGTTTAGGGTTAAAATTTAAAATTTAGGGTTTGAGGTTTAAGGAATTTATTTATTAGGGTTTATTTAAAGTTTTTAAGGTTTAGAGTTTAGGGTTTAGTTTAGGGTTTAGGAGTTTAAAATTTAAATTTAAAATTTAAAATTTAAATTTAAAATTTAAAATTTAAAATTTAAAATTTAAAATTTAAAATTTAAAATTTAAAATTTAAAATTTAAAATTTAAAATTGAATTTAAAATTTAAAATTTAAAATTTAAAATTTAAAATTTAAAATTTAAAATTTAAAATTTAAATTTAAAATTTAAAATTTAAAATTTAAAATTTAAAATTTAAAATTTAAAATTTAAAATTTAAAATTTAAAATTTAAAATTTAAAATTTAAATTTAAAATTTAAAAAATTTAAAATTTAAAATTTAAAATTTAAAATTTAAAATTTAAAATTTAAAATTTAAAATTTAAAATTTAAAATTTAAATTTAAAATTTAAAATTTAAAATTTAAAATTTAAAATTTAAAATTTAAAATTTAAAATTTAAAATTTAAAATTTAAAATTTAAAATTTAAAATTTAAAATTTAAAATTTAAAATTTAAAATTTAAAATTTAAAATTTAAAATTTAAAATTTAAAATTTAAAATTTAAAATTTAAAATTTAAAATTTAAAAATTTAAAATTTAAAATTTAAAATTTAAAATTTAAAATTTAAAATTTAAAATTTAAAATTTAAAATTTAAAATTTAAAATTTAAATTTAAAATTTAAAATTTAAAATTTAAAATTTAAAATTTAAA